>JAMKCH010002884.1:0-37528 GCA_023653785.1 Ophioderma brevispina | reverse complement strand
ATGCATTTCACATCCAAAAGAACACCAAAAAGTACTCCCTACAGCTACGTGGCAAAGTATTAGACAAAGATAGTCATGCATACTGGTTATACATCTAGTAATGACCTCAACATGGTCAATAACATGATTCAGTCACAACATCAATTAGGACGTGTTTTGGTTCTAAGAAATTTTAAATCAGTACCCCAGCTGTCATCAAAACTGAGACTGACTCGCTCGTCCAACCTAATTGGAATACGGTCGGTCGCATGGTTTCAAATACCAAAAAAAAAGACAAACCCACAAACGCGATATGGTTCAAACGTTGCTGCTGCTGGAATGTGTTTAAATAACTACACCAGAGACGCAAGTGTGAACCGATATGATCTCCTCCCTAAACTGGCAAAGCCTTGAAAAGTCGGAAATGTACCCGCTTACAAGCCTCAAAATAAGCAAAGCGGAACGGGGCAATTTTGTTAAAAAGTTGATCCTGGTTCCCTGGGAATAGGCAGGGGACAGGACAATTGCCTGAGAACCAGGGGGGCAATTCAGAAAAAATCAAAACAATAGTCTACGATACTTGATTTACCTCCAAGCCTGTTTATTATTAACCTTACCTTAATACAGAAGTAAACAATATAACAATTATACATTTTTTTTTTTTTTTTTTTTTTTTTTTTTTACTAAAATTATCACATCTCAGGCTTTTAGTGTGGACGTTCAAGGGGGGCACCTATTTTTTTTTAAACAGGGGGGGGGTGCAGTTCCTTTAAGGGTTAAAAAATCCCGTATTCTTGGAGACTTACAGCCTCCTATCACTGACTATTCCTGCGGACCTATTTATTGCGTCACTGGCAAAAGTCACTAAAGAACCACTGACGCGGAGGCCTGATGTTCTATGAACAAACCCCTATCTACTCAGGTAGCCTATAGGGGAGATAGTACTTACAAGGCAAGAAGTTGAGGGTGTACAGTCAGTCGTACGGCATGGTAAAACCATGGTCAGTGGAAATTGGTCACTGAATCTGGATTGTTTGCAGACATATTATAATGTTTAGATGTAACACAAGGCAATAACGATTTGTCTATGACAAATAAATGACACTTTTGAAAATGTCCAAATAAATTTAATGGTGGTTGTTTTGGCGTTTTCAAAGTGGCTTTCGTTTAGAAGTTATAAGCCACTTGAAATGTCCAGAGTCCTATTCTTTCTTTTATACATAATGAACGTTAAAAATACTTATCCATTGTCATTATTACATGTTCTACATGGTCAATTTTCATATGTTGGCAAATTATAGCACTGTAATTTCGAAATTAATTTTACAAGTATTTTAACAAACAATTATGCATAGGAAATAAAAGATTATTAACTAAGTTAAATGCATACTATTTGCAGCCAAAACGTTTAATGATTTACACATGAGCACACTGCACTGTGTGGAGTGGGGTCCAAACCCCACCATTGCCCCACCCTTGAACAACGCCCACCCGTTTTACCAGCAGCCTCTGGTACCCCACCCTTTTACAAAACGGCCCCCCTTTTTAATACCAGAGGTTGCTCTGGCTTTTTCCGCTACGATACCCCATACTATCTCCTCTGTTAGGAGGTAGGTACGAACGACGTGCAACGCTACGGAACAGAGCTACCTTTTACCAGCAGCCTCATATGGTACCCCACCATTTTAACACTAAGCACCCTTTATTCCACCGACTCCTGTACCCCACCCATAATTACCTAACATTTCCAAGCTTCGGCCGTTTTGTCTACACAAACAATCAGATGACTTATTCTTGAAAAATTTGTGAAATTGTGTTGCAAAGCACAAATCAACTCCAACTATATAACAAGGTCAGTGGGCCGCGTTCCATGAATGACAATAAAAAGTAGTAATAAAGTTTAAATACATTCATAGTAACACTTCACTGAGTGTAATCATTAACACTGTGACTTTCTTTAATTTTTAAACCCAACCTTTTTATGAAAAACACCTTGTACCAGAAGTTGCAAACCCACCCTTTTGTCGAGTCGCCATGCCAGGTACACCAAGTAAACCAACACACCACATCGATGGTGGTCGAATTCGGCTACTACCTCTCCAGAACAGCGCATTTGTAGATTGGGAACGTGCATTTGTAGTATTGGGGACCAGTTGCCTACTTTACATAAGGCTCAGGACTTATTTTTACTGAAATCAGAAAATATGGAATAAAATGCTTGAAAATGTGCACAGAAGAACTTTTCTGTGAAATGATCATATTCTGAACTGAACCGTAAGAAATGCATATAGCTACGGGAACTCCCATAACTTCTTTTTCCTTGTTTTGTGATTTGTTAAACTTGTGGTGTAATATTGACGATTGCGACGCTTTGACATACCTCTAAATGTGACTTGCAGACTTTACCAGGCATGCGACGCTTTTTGATCCGTCGACCAGTTGATCGTTAATTTAAGACATCGACTTTTTGTGTGGTTATTACAATGCGCATATTAGATCGGCGTTTTCTGGCATTTATGGTGATCTCCATTTCCTTGTTTATGGTATTTACCAAATTCAGCGTAATTGCGATTAAAATATCCAAAGGTCTTCCCCCTCGACTTTGTTGCCTGGTTCGTTTTTTCTTTGTGGTACGCTAATGCGGCGGAAGAGGAGACCAACTTGTAAAGAAGCGAACGGGGGATGAATAGCGTCCCCCACCTCCTGCGTCGCGTAAGATATCGTAGGAGGGGCGCTATCACTCGTCAAATATGGCGTGATAGCCCAGGAGACGCAAGGACGCTCAACTTTTCAGTTGCAGCCAGTACGGTTATAGACGTTTTCCTTTTTTTGTGTACCCACATAGCATAGTGGATAATTATTTTATCGTATTCAATTCTAGTGACGGACCTTTTCATTTCGAGGCGGATTTGTATGCTAGGGCTTTGGGTTTTCAATAAAACATGTTCCGCCGAGCGGATTTCATTTATCTGTTTGTGCTCCATTTTCGTTCTTTGTGTTTATCGTTTTGTTGTTTGGTCCAAACACGCTACCATTGACCCATACGGGTACAGCGTTACATTGGGTACAGCGTGTGGGCTGGCGATTTCGTGTTGTGGATAGCCTCAACGAGATGGCATTTTCCGCAAACGATTCCGAAATCGTATTCGGACCCACTGGTTTAACCGGATAGGGTTATTGAGATGGAGACACTTGACACAATTCCTTCTATCAGCCATGAAAGAAAGGGAAGAAGTAAAGGGAAAGACATGCGTAGATTACTTGAAAAAAAGAAGGGCGGCTAGAGGAATCCGAGCCGCATTTTTTCCTGGACAGGCCGAGGCCGCGAGTGGATTAAGTGAAACTGGATTTGTTGAAAAAATCCATGGGTCCTCAGTTAGCCTAAAACACGTTTTTCAAGCGCTGTCTCCTGGCTGGAAAAGAAAAAGAAGCACCAATAAAAACACCACTGAGTGGAGCCGTGAAATACAACATCTCCACATGAAAGTGAGAGAATTTGATTCACGCAAGAAGCACGGAAAAAAATAATCCCCACTTTTTAAGGTCCAGCACGCGGTGCAACAACCGTTTTTTGTGAATCAGACAGCAAGTGGTAAGCAACAAACCACTCATGAAGCCAAATGAATACGATGGAAAGTCTCGTGGTCTGATTATATTGTTCAGTTCGAATGATGGACAGAAAATGGAATCAATGGGAGACAGGGCAAAAGCCAGTATTTGGATAGGTTTAGTAGTTGAGGGGGAAGACCAAGCTGTTCTACCCAATCACCATCTTCACCTCCCCCTAATATGGAGCACCTGGATCGATGGACCGGTATGATAACTACCGACGCACTGTCGGTGTGCTCTCGATAGAAGCTTTGGCGCAGAAAACAAAGCAGAGTTGAATTAACCACTGTAAAGAATAGAATTCGTAAAAGAGGGGAAACATTGCCTGAACTAGCACAGGCGTGCGTCGCTAGTAAGCACGTGTACACGAAGCTCCTTTGGAGTCAAGATTCTCTGGCAAGGGATCAATTCCTTGATGCTTTGGAAGACTCAGAGTTGCGTTGGAAAATTTTCCAAGCACGACCCAGAACACTTGACGCTGCTCTAGAAATGCAGTCGAGGGTGAAAAATTTTCGTAGAGCCGAGAATCAACGGAATTCCGAATAGGCCTGCCGGAAATCGCCAATCCAAAGTCTAGGCCTAATGTGATAGAAGGTAAAAGGAGTACGTAGGAGCATGCATGAGGCACAGGAAAATACCAAAGCGTTAAACTGAATGTATTCTTTTTTTCTTGATCTTGACACGATACAGGAATAGAGAACGCATAAGTTACTGTTATTATTGAAATTCCGGAAATTTCATTTTTTAATGTGGAATTTGTTTTTCGGAAGTGTTAATTCAAATTCAGACTGCAGACTCCAAACAAAATTAATTCCTAATTGGTTGAATTAAAAAGGAAAATATAATGTTTCACGTAAGTGGCTATTACGTTTCACGTAAGTGGAAAATTACTGTTTCAGTAGTGGAAATATTACTGTTTTCACTTAAGGGAAAGAAAAGAAAGCTAGATAGATTAGCCCAATTATAAAAAAAATTATTAAATGCACTGAGAATTAATTATTCATGAACCAGAGCGCTCTGGTACGGTTTTACTCTTGTTCGATGGCTGCAGAAAGGATATGCCGGGCAAAGCAAACTGTCTTGGCTGTGCGTTAACAGATAAGAGAAAGATTATTAAACGTGCGGGTCAAGTTTATGTGATTTGAGGAAAACAATATTGGTTCGATAGTTAAACGCTTTGTAAATGTTCCGCGTGGTGATTTTGATCCAGGTTTTAAAAACAAAGGAACCAAAGCGTAAGTGTTAAAGTTGTGGAAAAACGTGAACCGGCGTGAAACATATTAATTTACTTGCAATACACAAAATGACAGACTCGATAAAGAACACAATCTTGATCTTAAGTGATTACATTATTATTAGTCTATATGCGTCTTAAGTCTTTTTCTATTAGTCCCTGAAAGGGACGGCGTTTTCATATAACTGCGTGTAAGTCAGTGAATGCTACTTTTGGTTTTATCAACATCAGTAGTCGCGAATGAAGTGTTGGTTGTGCATTGCCACATGCGTGGTGCGTGCGTCTCCCGGGAATTCACTATTGTTTAGGTTTTGAACATATTGCCGGGAAAAACTAATAGCCCAAACAGGACGAGGATTGAGGGTTAACATGAAAGAAATGGGCCTTATTAGGCTGACGTATTTCACATAAGGGAGAAGGTAAGTACGACCCTTTATTCTTTCTTGTTTATAGTTAGGCTTGGAGAAACCAAGGGAAGTCGACGGCGACGCGTTTCGCCCGTACCGCTGGTCAAGCCTATAGGACATTGCCTAGACTAGGCGGGCCTATATAAGCCGGCGCTGCATGATCACCGTCGCATTCCGTCACCAACCGCGTACCTCAGGCATAATCATGGATTCCCTCTGCGAATTGACATGTAAGTCTGTGGAAAAGAAAGTATAACAAAAGGAAAGTTTCCTCAGACATTGTCGCTGATAAGCATAAGCGGAAAGTGTTGCGGTGGGCGACGGGTGGCAGGTATAAACAAACGCAAAGGAATATTTAAACCAGGAACCATCACACACACACACACGGGTTTTGCAGTGAGTGTAAGGGAGAATGAGGAGCGCCGGGACAGCCGTGGACGTTTCCGAGTTTTCAGATGAAAGGGAGCATGGAAGAGGGCCCCACTGCGCTCGGGGTCTAACCTGTCCGACCCCCGAGTTTTTCCCATTATATCTAATCCCATAAGCACCAAGAAGATACTTATGCGCGTGGCAGCTCGTGTGGCAGCATCAGTACCACACACACACACGGATTATGTATCGAGGATGGGAGAATGAGGGCGCCGTGACAACGTTACGATTCCGAGTGTTCAGACCGAAAAGGAGTATGAAAAAGAGGCCCCACTTGCGATAGGGGTCTAACCTGTCCGACGCCCGAGCCGAGTTTTCCATATATCTAAGCAATAAGCACCAAGAAGATACTTATGCGCGGTGGGGGGGCAGCGAGTTGTGGCAGCATCAGTACCCACACACAAACACACACACGGGTTTTGTTAACCCAGTCCCTGTTCTCGTGAACCGATTTTACAACCCAGGGGGCAAGCAAGAGTGTGCAGTGACCCCGGGCTCCAAACGGAGCGAACCTTGAAACTGAAACTAACTGATTAAACCCGCACAAGATGATATGGAAATCGCGACGGGCCCTGGGATCCACCATCCTATAGGGACTTTAAGATCCTAACCATCAGGACCGTCCCCTATACCACCTGCGGACGCTACTACAAATACCAGTGTCACTGAGACAATTCCTCCAGCGTGCAAGTTCCGGAGGTTGCCCACGTCGTGAAGTTCGCGGTTGAGGCCAGGTTCCGACAACAAAAGATAAGGCTAGTGAGGCTGCCACTGATAAACACCCGTGCCAGGACCAGACGGCGGAAGCACAAATCAGGACCAAGCTGGAGACCAAATTGCCGATCCGCTGATAGATCTCACACCATAGAGGAATTACAGAAGTTTCTAGAGGATTCCACTGCGACGCTGTTGCTGCTGAGAGTGGGGGGACCTGCAGGGGGCATACAGGTTAAACCTTCACGCCAGGGGAAGACCGCACCCATACCACGGAATTCCCGGTCGAAGGAGGTTGCGCACAGACGACAGGATTTTCTCAATGAGGCTGGGGGAAGGAGGGAAGGCAGCAGATCGACGGAAGTGGGGAAGTTCTGCGCATCGACCAAATGAAAGCTTGGTCGGGTCGGCTTATCGGGGAGGAGCGCACCCGTGAGTTGGACATTGGCAAATTCAAGACGGGAATTGTGAATGGTTCGCATAATTTGTGAAGGTGCGTACTCAGATGGGAAACTCCTCACCCATGCGGAGGAAAGAGTTTATCATCGTACGCCAGCAGCAGAATATTTTTCGTTGGATTCTGAACATTTTATTTTCAATGGCGACATTTTTGTTGGATTTAGCCGGTGTGAACAGGTTGTTCTTTGACTATGCAATTGCCAAGTGAGTACTCCTCGTCGCCTTCGTCGCCCCGTCGCTCATCCCATGCATTCTTTGGACTTAGCCTACTGGTGTCATGTGTGTACTTCAATGAACATTGTTACCTTTATAAATTGTTATCTCATTTTGTTGTTTTGTTATATTTGTGATGCAAACAAGTGTAGGGTAAGTGTAAACTTGCTCCCTCAAAAGTGCATTTGTTTATTTTCGGAACTTCTTTAGATCGGCTGTGTTTTTTCGGAATTTCTTAGATCTGCCCCGTCGTATCTCAAATTCAGATATTTAAAATATTTTGCATTCCCATAGATTTACACTTTTTCGGCCGTGTTGCGTTCTTCAAACAACGCTAGCAAGTTATATTTTTACCCAAAATTAGGCACAGCCAACAGAACAAAACTCAAAACAATTAGGCCTTTAAGTTAGGTTGAGTTTAGGCAGTCAGTAGTAGGTATAATTATTAACGTTTAAAATTTCAAATTATTGTAGGCCATTTAAAATTCTTTCAAAATTAAGGTCCAATTCTTGCGACGTGATTTGAAAACATTGTTGTAGGACATTGAACTACGTTATATTAGTGATGTCAAAAAACAAAAAAGACGCGAAGAGAAAGAGAGAAAAAAAATTGTATTACTATTTGATAAATTTTATATCGTTTTTAATCATGGAGCAGGGAAGTTAAATTTGGACTAGCAAATGTTCTTATTTCCGTCGCCACTCAAATTAATATATGAACTTGTCACAACATTTCGCTAATGTATTAACATTTACAGTTCTGGAAAAATAGTATTAGGAATTAACTTTGATTTGGGGACAAATCGGTCTTGAAAGTTGGGGAGAGTGAAATGCCTATAGGCCTACGGGCACTCCCAATCACTTTCTTTTTCCTTGTTTTGTGATTGTTAATTTGTGTTGAAATATTGACGATTGCGACGCTTGACATACCTATAAAGGTGGACTTGCCGAACTTTACCAGGGAATGGCGACGCGTTGATTCCGGTCACCATTGACGTTTAAATAGACATCGACTTTTTTCTGTGTTGGTATACACTGCGCATATTCATAATCGCGTTTTCTGGCATTATGATCTAAATTTCCTTGTTATTTACCAAATTCAGCGCTAATTGCGATGAAATTATCCAAAGGTCTGATCCACCCTCGACTTTGTTCCTTGGTTCGTTTTTTCTTTGTGGTACGCTAATGCGGCGGAAGAGGAGACGAACTTGTAAAGAAGTTCGACGGGGGATGCATCGCGTTCACCACCTCCTGATCGCGTAAGATCTCGTAGGAGGGCGCGATCCACTCCGTCCAATATGACAGTGACAGTGATAGCCCCAGGGCGAGCAGGACGCTCAATTTTCAGTTTGGATGCCAGTCCGGTATAGACGTTTTCATTTTTTTTTTTTTTGTTGTGTACAAACATAGTGGAATCTAATTATTTCTCGTATCACGTCTAGTGACCGGACCTTTTCATTTGAGGCGGTTTTTGTTGCTAGAGGGGCTTTGGGTTTTCAATAAACAGTTTCCGCCGAGCGGAGTTCATTTATCTGTTTGTGCTCCATTGTTCTGTTCTTTGTGTGCTGTACGTTTTGTTGTTTTGTCCAAACACGCTACCATTGACCCATACGGACAGCGTTACAGTACGTTAAAATGTTCTAAACGTCGCGTTTTCCATTCAAAAATCTACCGCCGCGCGCGCGTTCGCCCGGTCAAATTTGACACCATTCGTGTCATTTTGTCTTGACCCGTTAAGCCGTGTCACCAAAATGGGCGTGGGATAAGGTCCAATAATGTTAATTTTAATTATATAATAATTAAAGCAAATGGGATTTAAATAAATTAATTAATTATAATAAAATAATGGTAAATCTATAAAAATGAATCGACGAGAGGATTATCTAATGACTGTTTTGGAAGAAAACTGCCACAAAAGAATAATAAGAATTAAACAATAATGTTAAATAATATAAAGGATGTGAAGGATTATATAATGACTGTTTGGGACATCTAAACTAATTAAATAAAATAAATATTACAATTGTAAGTGCTGATAGGATATAATGACTGTTTTGATAGGATATATTACTGTTTTGGAAGCCAATCTGCACCAAACTAATAAAAAATAATGCCCACAAAATTTAATATAGTATGATATATTGAAAATAAAAAAAGTACCGGGAAAAAGTAAACGTCACGTATTAGGTAAGTATTAGAATAATAACAGCTAATAGGTGTAAGTATATAAGACTTACCAACCAATTGAATTTACAACCTAATCATCCTAAAACTGTAAAAATCCTTCCCAATGACTTGATTAGCTTTATATCATGGCCGTTTGGACGCCCCCCTCCCCAACTCTCCTAATCAACATAATACAAATGTGCACCTCCCCCTCCCGTTAATAGCAATTCGATACTTACTGTTTTGGCAGCCCAACCTGCACCAAAGATAAGAAAAAGGATAGATATAAGAAGCAAGGGTAAATAAGAAACATGCTCTGATGGAGTATATAATACAGTATTAAAATGTAGGGAAAGACAGAAGAAGGAGAAGAAGAAGAAAGAACCAGACATCAAGGGAGGAGGAAAGGAGGATAAGAAGAAAAAAGTCGAATTTTAAGATAGTAATAATTTAAAACTAAAATTTTAAATAATAAAATATATAATGATTGATAATATTAACTATGGGAAAATAAATAAAAAATGTTTTATATGATTATATTAATGAATGTTTGGCAAGCCAAACGCACCAAAGTAAACTAATAATACCAATTTACTATGTTAAATAAAAAAAATATGACCGGATCGGAATTATAGAACTGTTTGAAAACTATTTACAAAATATTGTAATAAGTTTAATTTTAATAATATTTATAAAAAAAATATTAAATACTAAGGTTGGTATTATATCAAAAAGACTCGTTTGAAAGCCAATCTACACTAAAATAAATAATATAAAATATTACTATAATAGAAATGTGTGATAAGATTATAATGAATGATTTGGGTAGGATAAAAAGAACGTTTGGAAGCCATTTACACCAAACTAATAAAAAAAAAGTAATACCTATAATAATTTAATATAGAATATAATAATTAAGGTAATAATAAGTCTATAATAAATAACCATAACAATTATTTTAAATATTATAATAATAAAAATATTTTTAATTTAATTATAATTTTACAACAAATTAAGTAAATAATAAGGATTAGTAGTAATACTAATGTTAAATAATAACAATGAATTGATAGGATTATAAATGACGGGTTGTCGAAGCATCTACACCAAAACAGTAATAATAATAGTACTAAAGTTTAACAATATAAATAATTTGTAGGTTATAAAAATACCAAATTTTGAAAGTTATGTACATAAAAAAATAAAAAATATCCCCCCCCCCATAATAAATATATAATACTACAACAATAATATTATAAGAGTTTATTAAAGCATTATGATAAAATTATAAATGTAATTATATAATTATTAAAAAATGAAAATGTATTGGGACTAATAATTATTAAAAAATAAAACAAATATATGTTAAATTAATACAATGAATTGACAAGATGGTTATATATAATAACTGTTTGGGAAGCCATCTGCCACCAACTATAAAAATAAACATAAATAATAAAATGAGTATTATAATTAGCAATATGATTAAAACTATAAAGGTAATGATATAATTATTAACAAAAATGAAATGTGACTAAGTAATATTAGAAAAAATAAAAAAAATGTTAATAATACAAGAATGACAAGATGTTTTATAATAACTGTTTTTGCGAAGCCATCTGCACATGTAGGGGGGTTTGAAGTATAATTAGCATATGATAAAAAGTTACTAATTGTAATATAATAATAATGAAAAAAGTAACATTGAATAAACAATAGTAATAGTATATAAAAAATATGTTAATAAATGAATTGACAAGGTGATCATATAATGAGGTTTTTGGAAGCCATCTGCACCAATGGGGGGGGGGGTGAAGACTGGCTTCCAACAAAGTCTAGTATGTCAATATTAATGGGGTTCAGACCACATGAAAGTCGAAGCTGAGTGTGTTTCACCCGTTTATAGCTACCTCTGTGTAATAGCTCATTGCTTTAAAATATGCTTACTTGTACATCGCCAGTAAAGAGACAAAAGAGTATATATATATATATATATATATATATATATATATATATATATATATATATATATATTTATCTATATATAATCTGTGTGATGTGTGTGTTGTTGTGTGTGTGTGTGTGTGTGCGGTGTGAGTGTGTGTGTTTGTGTGTAAAACGATTTTCATAGCTCATATTCTTACATTAACAACACGTAAGTTACCCAAAAAAGGAAAAAAAAAAAAAAACCGTCCAAAAAAAATATTACGCAAATATAATAACGGTCAGCGTACTTAAACCGTCGGTCCAATTCGCGCTTTTAATGATTCATGTGCATTTCACGTTTAGCATTCTTAGACCCCGTCTTCGTGATGGTGTACAAACTGCCTTCCTATTTATTTTATACGGCTTTCCGTTTCCAGATAAATAGGAAAATATCGTCATTCAAAGGTTTTACACAATTCTTCCACCTTAGGTTTGGTACATCTGGACTATACAGGTGAATCACAAATTCTGTCATGGAGAAAACACAACATTTGACCCTGACCTATTTACTCAACCGTGACGCAGTGATGTTTTCCTTATCACACTTCACCAAATTCCTTCACTTTTTTTCAGGGCATAGAAAGCCGAAAATCTGTTATTATTAAAACATCACTGCGTCACAGTTGAGTTAAACACTCAGGGTTAATTATGTGTTTTTCATGGCACAATGATTTGATTCACTCTGTATAACTTAATATAGATAAAACGAGGGATTTTGCCACAACTACTTCTTTACCCAACACTGTTAGGTTTCTTTGACCAGGGGGACATCCCATTGTTTTATCATGCTTCAAACCTCCTTATTATAGTAAAGATCTGGCCATATCTGTTTAGTTTTGTACTACATGAGATTCCAAAGTATCAAAACCACCATCAAACCCCATATTTTCAACCTATTCATACTGCAATGGCTCTGTTACTTGTGTTTGATCCAATCCATACAGCTGTAGTTTTCCATTTTAAGTCCTGATAGCATATATATAACGATTGAGAACGTTTTTACAGCACTTTCTATGGAGTGATTTTTCAGATCCATCTAAATTAAAGTTGTATCGTCCAGCTACCGAGAGAGTTTAAATGCATGTCATTTACGGATCTCCCAGTTTTATTTCATTTTATTTACACCTTTATCATTGTAGCTAGTATTCTTCACGCAGCAACACAAAAAATGGTTGGGCAAGTGATCACCCCTACTCTGCACTCAAAGTGGGAAACTGGGTCGGTCCTCAAACCAGGGTCCTTCGGGCCCCAAGACCATCACCACCACCACGACGATGTTCGTTGGCCCGGCCATCGATTTCGTGTCCATATGTTTTGCGTTTTGATGACGCAAATCGCTTACATCCTGGTACTTTTTTCACCCGTGGGCTGTGGGTTTCTGTAGGACATGTGGTGTTTAGTGTTAAGCAACGTTTTTCTTCGATTTGATACCTCATTTATGACCTTTGCGGTAAGTGATAAAAGTCAGAACATCCCTACAATGAAAGTTGCATTTTCGAGATTTTCAATGGGAACTAACAAGTGCAACTTTCGTTGTCCGGATATTCGGACTTTCTTCGCTTACCGCAGTGTACTAAGTCATCATAAGTAAAGTATCAAATTGAGGAAATAACGTTACTTGAGAAAATTTATAAAGGGAATACCTATTTGATGAAAAATGCTCGATCAAGAACGATTACTAAAACTGTTCATTTACATCAAGTGTTCACTCAGAACTAAATTTTAGTTAAAAACACTCGTAATTTGCAAGTCTTAGCAATAACGAAGCACCCAATTGCTTTCTTGTTTCATGTTAATAACGATCATTCTTAAACCCATTGTGATTTTCTTTGTAGATATTCAAGGAATTGTTTGCCTGATGATGCAGAGATACCAGAAGACGATTTCTTCAAACTAGCCTAATGCTTTTCAGTTTGGCCTAGCGTCCTCAATTTTCAGCAAGGTTGTCATTCGTATTCATAAGTCCATGTTGGTAGTTATCGGTTAAAGCCTATTCAATGCATACCTCTACAAAGTGTCTCAAAAATAATGTTAAGAAAATGATTAAATATATACTCTTATACTCGACGCAATGTTACCGGAACCACCGTAGGTGGCGTAGCTCACGACTAGGGCTTTGGCGAAACTCTCAATAAGTTTCGTAGTGAAATACCAGGTAACGACCTAAAACGCCCCAGATATCTATGATGTAGCCAACATTTTAACATTGTATCGCATGGAACATCTTAGAATGGTTTCAACAGGGTTGGAAACGCTGAAAAAACATACGAAACAGCATACATCTGAGCCAAAAAGTGAATTTTATGATTTTATTTAAATGCCCCGTGACGTCACGATAAGCATCAGAGGAGGGGGGAAAAAAAAAAAAAAAAAAAAAAAAAAAGACGTCTTCGGAAGCAATTCGGATGCTCGGGACGTCACCCAAACAATATTTTCTCTTCAAATTGATACCAAATTTGACCGATTTGGAGTAATTGTTTAGATTTTACAATCGAATCATTATTCGCTACCCAAAAGTGTAAATTTAGAATGTTTTAGCGTTTTGTTTTAATTAGGTAAGGTTTAACCATTATTTTCAAGATTAAGAAACATAACTTTGGCGGAGTGGATAGAGTTCTCGCCTCGTGACCATGCGATTCCACGTTCGAATCCCACACGGGGCGTATGATTTTTCCCCTTCCTCTTTCATCTTCCTATAATTAATAATTTTAGCCACTACTGGTATTCAAAGTACTAATTAGATTTTATTTCATTTTTTTTCGCGAAAAATACGTGTTATAGGCTGGATCGGACCGTATCAAATGAATAGGCCTACACTCGTACCAGACGAAAAGTATTGTGAATACCGTACCAAAGGGTGGTGAAAGCTGGCGATACACTAAGCAAATATTATCATGATGACGTGTGATGAAAAACATCCGCAAAATAATCAGTAGGTGAGAGGATGCATTCTCCGTATGGGTAATGCATCCTCTCACCACCAGAATCCTTCATCAACAACAATCATTCTCCAAGCACATGAGCATAACACAAAATTATGTGCAACATCGAAACAGTTCAAGACATGTACCAGTACATTAAAATCCCTTCAGCATGCCTTCAACAAACAACCCAAGGGCCCTTGGAAGTTATTTGGAATTTTCATTATTGATGAGATATCCATGCATTTTAGGATTGGCACATGTCTATACCCATCATGCCCCCCATGCGCTCCGGGGGATGCGCCACAACATCTATAAATGTACAGCTGGCCCCTTCATCTGGCCAGACGCAACACGTGGCATCTAGGCATATCTCTAGTTCCGAAAACTCTGGATTCATCTGATATGTGACCCCGTACTATTCTTGCGGAGGTGAAAAATTCAATAAGGCGCAGGGACCTCTATTAATCATGTTATTGTGAGCAATGTAAAGGCCTGAAATACACTATTATGCGTTTCCATACATGAATGAAATTGGAATTAGTCGCAGGTGAGTAAGTTAAATGACCGGAGTGTCCTCCAAGATAATCCGGTGTGGCACGTGCATTTGAATTCTTTCATTTTCCCGGTAAAGCCCCTCTCCAGGGGGACGAACGTATCAACGCGAACCGAGTATAGTATTTCAGTATTTCTTGAATCTCAATGCAAGCGCAATAAGATAGCTGCATGGAAATTTTGTTCCATCTCAATAACTAGCCTGCCTCAAGAGATGTCATGGACCGTGATCCATAGCCTCGTCCCCCATAGCTCAGATTTTTACATCATCTAAACTGTTTCACTAATATAGCTGTGCCCACTCTTACAGATTTAATGTATTCGGACAAAAAAATTCAACAGAGTCACCGATGGAACAATTGTGCTCATCGCATCAAAACGAAATGTTAACGTCCATCTAAATTTTTGGAAGTAAATTTTTTTCGAGGATATCTTTTGGATCATGAGGAAAACAAAGTCCCTAATATAGCGAAATGCGCCTTTAATTACACGTGTTTTAGCCCCCCTAGGCCGATTTCATTGGTTATAAATTGGATTATATGATGCATTTAGCCAGTCAGAGACATGGTAAGCAAAGCTCAAAGGTTTGTACTGAGAGCACGTGTGGTCGAGTGGGTGAAAAGCGCAGGCCTCATTATCTTAGGGTGTGAGTTCCGAGCCCCCCGAGGCCAACTACACTTTATCTCGCTGGTCTCACCTACCCAGGTGTAATGGGAGCTGTTAGGGATCATACTGTCTCCGTTTTATAATTGGTCTGCACGAATTCCAATATATATAATATAGTATATTCTATATTTATATTATATATATATATATATATATGTCGTGAGGAGCTGCGTTAGCACTGGAATGCAATGTAAGTCGTGGAAGCCGCAGTTTGGTGGTGGCACAGTGCCGATGAAGTACTAATACTGTACAATATTTCGGGTAAACACCCTTCAACAGTACAAACTACAAAAAAAGGACAACCACATTTAAATGGTAGAGAGAGTAAAATACAGTTTCTATGGTGTCAAAAAAACAATGTGTACAAAACGCTGCCGAATGTTCCGAAGCACCAAGGTGTAGGCACCGGAAGATGAAAAGAATGTGTCATTACAAGTAAGCCAGTCACATTCAGTCACATTTTAAGAGATCAAAGCGGGTAGTCGTCCATTTGGGTTTCCATGAGCTGTAAAACTGACTGACTTGAATTTTTTGTTTTATTCAGGTCTATATCTATCTAACGACGCAGCCGAGATGCTGTTCACCACGTAGCGCCAAATTTCCCTGTTTGTCATCAGTTTGGGGATGCCAGATGGGAGGCCTGCTGGATGTCCTCGAGCAATCACATCAATGTAGCAAAGGGGGCGACGACCCCTGCTTTGGCAGGTAACTTCCAACATGTTTGAGTCTGAACTACTTGATCACTCGCACGACACAGTGACGGCAAAATCGCGCACGGCGCTTGGCAACAGAAGATGAAATTGTGGGGAAATATCCATATATCTGGTGCTTTTTGGTCCTGTGGCGCACGCCAGGATATGTTTTTGTACTCGCATAGAAGCTTGGGGTAGGTGCCATCCAGTCTGTCCTGTACTCTTTCTTCATGGTCCGGTCTCAGATCCATATAACATGATACTCTGTACCAGGCTCGAAAGAATTTCAGCTTGGTTGAATTGGAGATACCAGATGCCATAGTGGTGTAGTTTTTATGCAGTCACTCCAAGGCTTGTCCCCTGCGTGACAGGAAGTCTTTCTTCCTGTCGCAACATAGGGACCCTATATATTGAAGTCCCGACCTCTTTGAGTTTGGCTACCATCTGCCGCGCAGATAGGTTGATGATCATCTTCCTCACTGAAAGCCATATATTCCATCTTTCCTGTCATTTGAGGGTAGGCCGACTTTGTTCTGCAGCATTCTCAGTGAGTTTCAGACCCCCGCACCATCATCTCAGATCACGGTCATATCCATATCATCTGCGTAGTCAAGGTCTGTGAGATGCTGACCCGTGTTGACGTCTAAACGCTTGGGTTTTGATGGTGAGTCCTTTGTCGTTCATGATGTCAAACCTGTTGAGGATTTTTTATCAACCACGACTACAAGAGATAGGAAGCACGATATCTCCTTGGAGGATTCCATAGTTGTTAGGACTCCTTTGTGGTCCCATCCATGGTCTGCACAAGCTATATGGGTTATCATACATGAGGCAATTGCCTTGACATCTCATCTGGACCCGTAGTTGTCGAGAATATGCAGCATTACCTTCCTGTTACACTGTCAACCCAGCCATTGGACCACCAATCTACAAACACAATTGAAGCTTTTCTCTTGAAATTCTCAATTCTCTTGGAAACCCTTCTGGTTCCGTCTGGAATGATCAATGTGAGGGATGATTCTGTTGAGCAGCAAGGAGTTGTAGATCTTAGAGGCCATGGTGACACGTGTGATTCTCTGTAGTTTTGGGTTGTTGGAGGTCGCCTTTCTTTGGTCGAGGAATGAGGAAATGATGTTGAAAAGGCAGCTGGTTTGTTTCCCATGTAGGGGGGGGGTGTTTGTTACAAAATTTCCTAACAGTTGATCATGGAATAGTGGTTCTTCCAGACTACTGCAGGAATGTTGTCGGGACCAGGTGTCTTGGTGTTTTCAGTTTCTTCAGGCAATCTGAAGCTCTCTATAGTGAAAAGGTCCAGCGTGGATGGAAGTGTGTCTGCTATCTTGTGATTGAGAAAGGTTCATCAAGGCTATGTGATTCTGAACTGGTTGCATGTAAGAACTAAGTGCTGAACGCCACGTGTGAGGCGCTCTCAGTTTGTTTCACCTTTTTTATAGGTGGGGTAGCTTACTTATCGGTCAGCTCCCTCCAAGGCCTCCCAGGTAGCAGCATGCTTGTTTTTCAAGATGGTAGGGCGTCAAGTGCTTCAGCTTGGAACTTAACATGCTTCCGCAAGCACCACAATTGTAAGCATCATCAATGCAGCCTTAACACATCAGGTTCTGCTTGGAGCTTCTGTGATTTTAGGAAGTGCTTCCTGGCTGCAGACTTCAGTTTTTCCTGGCTTTGCTGACTCTGGTCATTTGAGGCAAAGGGCAGTAGTCTTCTTCTTTTTCTAGTAGCATCTCCAATGCCATTTCTTGTGTCTGAAGTGAGGACATCATATACTGCCTGGAGTTCTTGTCTACAAGCTCATCAACAAGAGTGTTGAACCTGTTATGTACTGCTATAGTATACTGCTCACAAGCTTTGGTATCCCCCCTACCTTCCTCCAGTCAATTGTTTTCATGGATCTCTGGGATGGGGTTTACAGCTTCACAAAGTTGTTTAGGCTCTTGAGTTCTAATGCTGGTTAATCCACTTCTTTTCTGACCAGATATAGCCCAGTTGGACAAGTTCTCCATTTGGCGGCGGTGTGTTCCACAGTCTACCTGCTTGATTTTGGAATTTTGGTATTAGTGGCCAACATTTAATTGTTTCCATGAAAGTCCTTCATGTACATTCCATTTCTGTTTGACTCGTTGGTTCAAGTGGAACAGCGCGTCGTCAGCCCAAACTTAACTGTCGGTGGCCGTGGAAAGTTCATGGAAAGTGAGAGACAGTTTCTGCTGGATAGTCCTTTGTGGGGCTGAACAGCAAATGACTGTAGTTTCAGGATTGCCCGTCCAGGGTCAGCTTCTAGATGCGCTCATTTAAAGCTGACAAGGTTGGCACATGACTGAGAGCCTTTGAAGATAAAAGAAACCCCACCCTCCTGTACAGCTGCATTTCTCTTGTTCTTCCAGGCAGAGGCGGTAAGTGCATAGCCATGGATATTCTCCGTATTAAGAGGTTCACTATGCACAATGCGGTGTTCTTGTATGCCGATGACATCGATAGCCCCCAACTAAAAAAAACTTATGTTCTTTCATGACGAGTTCTTCTTCTTGGCTGTTGTTGGACATATCTGGACAGTAAATGTGTCTGCTGAGAAAGCATTTTTGCGTCTAACAAATTTGTCCATGCATCTTTTTGTCAAAATCAGGGTTGGACCGTCCGGAGTGGGCTTTAGGACCAACCCATCATATGTATTGGGATAGACATGTTGACTCAGGATGCACAGACTTTAAATCATGGGCTTTAACACCGTGGCCTGCGTTGTGAACTATTCATCTTGTCAATTAGCTAATAGTAGCTGGATTCGCCAGGTCTCCAGCACCCTTTTTTCTGTTGGGAAGGTCCCTTAGCCTTTGTCTTTCACGTGACACTCTGCAAGGCAAGAAAGTTGCCTTTTCTGTCAGGGATGGTCCCTTAGCCTTTTTCGCACCCACGAACCAACATACAAGGCAGCAGATACTATTTCACCATAGTTGGGTTGACCTAAGTATATACCTATGGACCTACTTACTCAATAAAGGAGATAAAGGAAAGAGAGAAGGAGTAGTCACAGCACCAGTTGGCACCCACACTGTTTTTACAAGACAAAAGAGAGGTGGAGGATGCATTCTCCATTGTGGAAAAGTCCTGAGACAACCTCCCCCATCTCCTGATGTCCGTGTGGGGTTGCACCTTCACCGCCATACTAGGGATCTGTGTCCTGTACCCCAGATAGGCATCACTAATTGAGTTGTGATTATCCCGAGGATCAGGCGCCTCTAAATCCTACATTGGGATCAGAAACCTAGTATCCCATACAAGCCAAAAAGCCAACCTGCCAAACCAACCCAATTGGCTCATCTATCGAGCCAACCAGATTGATTCACCTATCCTAGCCAACTGGGTTGCGAAAGGATGGATAGAGATGAAAGGAGTAAAGTAGGTAGAGTAGGTAGGGAGCACCCAGAGGGATGAGAAATCCCACTGGGGAAATCCAGCACAAGCATGTAGAGGTGCAGGCACTTACATGTTTCATAAGGTGTATTTTTTTTTTTTTTTTTTTTTCTCCATTGTGGAAAAGTCCTGAGACAACCTCCCCCATCTCCTGATGTCCGTGTGGGGTTGCACCTTCACCGCCATACTAGGGATCTGTGTCCTGTACCCCAGATAGGCATCACTAATTGAGTTGTGATTATCCCGAGGATCAGGCGCCTCTAAATCCTACATTGGGATCAGAAACAACCAGATTGATTCACCTATCCTAGCCAACTGGGTTGCGAAAGGATGGATAGAGATGAAAGGAGTAAAGTAGGTAGAGTAGGTAGGGAGCACCCAGAGGGATGAGAAATCCCACTGGGGAAATCCAGCACAAGCATGTAGAGGTGCAGGCACTTACATGTTTCATAAGGTGTAATAAAGGTGCTGGCAAAGGTAATTTTAAGCTCCCCGGCACTAGGTCTGTGCCTCCCTTATTCACGTAGTATATATATATAGAAGGTCTATTTTGATTGGGTACTCGGAGGTTATATCATACTATATCATGTAATGAGCCACTCAGAGGTACTGTAATAAAGGTAGTAGACCTCAGGGAGTTAAGTCTACTCACGTTACTTTTCTGCTGATTTTGCAGGCTTGTGAACTACGCTAAGGAAGTTTGAATGAGTTACACGAGAAAGCAGTAATGTTTGGCCTAAAGTAGCCAGTCAAATTTCTTTGTGCAAAAAAAAGAAATATTCATATATCGCCATGAATTTTGACAACTCGAATGAGAGTACTTAATATGGAAATTCGGTTAGCATAAACTCTTGTGCATGTAGATAAATTGTTTGACGCTCATGTGTACAGTTATTTATATCATTTAAGATGCAACGAGGGATTTCAAAGCATACATACGTTAATTTCATCTAGATTGGACGCTAAACGGATTTTACCTTGTATTAGGCTACAGAAATATTTTAAAATTGGAAAAGAAATGTGATTTGGATTTGCTTATATTGCAATATAAACATATGCTAAATTTCGTATTTGCTCCAATACGAAATTAGAAATTTCACAATTTTGTACCAAAGAAATAATTCTCAATTTAATTCTTTCAGATGGAGATTTTTTTGACGGAAAGCTTTACATCAGTGCAAAAATCGGGGCTTTCAATCTGCTAGGGACGCCTAATATTTGAAATCTCTCGTTGTACTTTTGAAAGCGGCGAAGTATTGGTGTATGTATTAGAGTTTTATAATGACATTGTTAGCTGAATTGAATTCTGCGGATGGATCCAAAATTCGATCGATCGTGTTCTCAGTGCGAAGGACTTCTGTATTTCTCTTTCAGATATTGTTACATAACAATGTGCAACGAATTTTGCGCATATAATACACCCCTAAAAGGCTGATTTATGAAATTAAAAAAAAAATATTGAATAGCTCCCATTTGGTAACAGATCTTTGTTGCGTTTGACATATTTGAAATTCGAGGAGTGTCACAAAAATCTGAATTGAATATGATCGAATAACCATTCCAGTGATCTTGGCCAATGGGAATTACTTTGGATGTATCCAGTATGTGAAATGGGAGCCTGTTTTAGTTTATTCTAGTCACTGCATGTGGGCGTTAGACACGATCGATTGAATTTGACGCCTTATAAAAAAAACTTTACTCCATGGTTCAAGTTCGTACTAGGGGAAAATTTCTGATGCTCCGATTTTCTTCAAAAGTGACTCAAATTCTAGAGTTTACACTATATAAACAAAATATGTATCTTTCCCTCAACCCTCACTATTTAATATTGACCTTTCAGGGAGGATAGTGGTAACCAGTCATATAGACCCTGTAGCTACCTACGACGTTTTGCTTTATAACTATATAAGTACATGACTTAGTGATGTAGATTGAACAGAGGAATTTGACTCACTTTTGAAACAAATCGGAACATCATAAATTTTTACCCCCAGTATGACCTTGAACCATTATTAACTCATATCTATTGAACCGCAAGTCTTAGATAAGGCAAACTATACCTTACTAAATGGGACATAACAAAATGTTGGTATGCATTTAAACACAATAATACTTTTGTAATTTCACCCCTGTATTTTAGCGGATTTTGAATATGCTGTTCCATGGTATGTGCTGCCCAAGGTAAAAATGCAAAATTACCACACTAATAAGGATCGTACTGAGTATAGACATAAACGTTATCTAATTGAAACAATTATTTTATTCATTTAAATGATAGATATAATTTATAACACAATCAAATATAGCGTGGCATTGCATTTTAAACATAGCTGTGAAACCGCCATTATACCGTGGCATCACAATGTGAAATTTTTTGAAACTCACGCAGATATGTTTGTGGAATTTTAAAGATTAAAGGGATTGTCTTCGTATAATCACATTCATCGATCTTTATCAAAGAACATGATGCCCACATTCTAAAATAACTTCAAACTTTCAAGCTTCAACGAAATATAGAACTAGACTTGTATATAGATAAATTGGACTTGTAGATGTAGTTTGCTATGTTAATTGATGTCTAAATGGAAATAAAAATGAATTAGACGGGATTAAAGAAGGTCTACCAAACTTTTAAATTTGCGTTATATTAGTAAAAGATTAGTAAAATAACTTCAAAGTCCAAATATAAAAGTACTGGCTCAAACGAACATGATAATGATTTTACCAACCTGGGTTTGGACGCAAAAAAAATAATTACCTTTCCATATGTAAATTACATAATAGATAGATTTGTTAAAGCGTTTTATTCATTAAGCTCTGGAGCGTATGGAACATACTACTACCAACGGCAGGTAAAAAAAAGGGGGAGGGGGGAAGGTATACCAAGCCAAAGAAACAACATTAACTAGAGTACTGTGGCAATAGCCACTGGACATAGCCGAGGTTCAATATTGACCCCAGACCTTTGACCCCATGTCGAGCACAATTTGGTTGGAAGGATTGAGTGCTTTAACGGGCTTTATCTGTTTCTATAGGCTGAGATATAGTAAATTTAGTCTTATTTTTGATCTTTTTGGCCAAAAATTGACCCTTTGACCCATAACTGACATTGGACCAGATATTAAAAAAACTGATGTACACTGGGAAAATGCATTGTTCCATTGCAAAAGGGAAAAAAAATGCTAATGCTTATTTCTGGAGGATAAAAATTCTTAGATTATTAAGCTAAAAACCGGAACATACCTGTGTAAATGACCTTTTTTGCACTAAAAAACAATCCTTGCATACATCTGCTAACATACATAAATCTGAAGGTTATTATGCCACTCTGTGTTTACATTTTGAGGATTCAAACATTTTGAAAGTTTTAAAAATTTTTTCGACCGGAAGTGACTCCTTAATGACCTTTGACTTGCTTATTCCTGAAACGTAGCATAGTAAGCAATGTAGCATGTGTAATGGTTCTCTGAAAGTTTAGTGGATAGCGGCAAACATCAGGTAGAAGAAAGATATTTTTGGACAATTTTAATGACATATTATATCTTGGCTTTCAGACCGGAATGACACCCTTAATGACCTTGACCCTTATCCTTGAACACCCCTATTGAGCATGGGTCAGTAGGTTCTCCGAACAGGTTAGTTGATAGCGGCATAATCCTGTAGAAGAAGATATTTTGCGAACTATTAAAATAACGTATTTGAACCCTGTGGCGAGGTCAAAAGGTCAGATTGGGGTCCAAAGTCTATGGCAGGTGATGGTTAATTCAGCGGTATTTGGTGCAAATCAGGGGTTCTTCCGCGCGAAATTAATCGTAAGTATACGTAACTTATGCTGAGTGCTTGTTACGATTTCACAAGTTGTGACTAGGTGCGTTCGCGCAAATGGGACGTTAGACAGTCGTCAGGGAATACCTTTACGTATAACTTAGGATCACTCTTACGTGTCTTCTATTTGGGTGCAATCGTGGGTGCAATATGTACGAGTTGGTGTTGTCTTTTTTGTCCCTTTTGTCTTGTTTAATCTGTTTTTTTGTTAATTCTATAAGGCATCGAGTTTGAGTCAATTGCGCCAATTACCAATGATCTTCAGCCAACATGACCGTAGAAAGAAATGACCATATGGGGGAAAAAAAAAAAGAGATTTGTGACATTAAGATGGGTACTAGTCACTTTGGTCGTAACCTAACGAACTTTTGTAGAAATACTGTTTTCTTGCCTTATAATTTGATAAGCCCGGTATATCAAGTTGGCAAGACTCGAACGCTGCAAAATATTGTTTAGGAACATGGTGCAAATTAGTGTTTAGTATTAAACATGTGAAATTTTTAAAAACTTGGCGTCAAATGTCTAAACCTAATGCTCAATGCCTCCCTAATACATGTTAGATTTTAAAATGTCTAATATTAAACCGCTATTTCAAAATGTTTTGAATGTGGTGTAAAAAAATAGTGTTAAAAAGGACCAGGTGTTGAATTTTAATCACTGTTTTGGACTGTATATGATCTGAATAGTTCAAGGGGTTGCATAATAGATATTTTTCGTTCAAGACTGTGTCATTTCTTCATTTATGGAACTTCTAAATGCTGTTGCCATGAATACATTGCTAACAAAGTAACAAGTGGATGGAATGCGACAAACGGGAAACGATCAGTCACTTACCCACACGCTACGAGTGTGCTACGTGTACTAATGACCACACGTAGTTTTAATCGTAAACTATGGCTTACTCGTAAGACACAAGTAGCCTACGTCCAAGTTCCACGAACACGAAAAGAAATCTTCGTAGTAAACTTACTAGTAGGATTCAAAATTTTAAAGTCCCATTCTAGAAGTTTGGGAAGAAGGTGTTGGAAGGTGTTCTGTACTTTAAGGGTGTGCTGATCAAATTTTTGGGGGTCCAACTCTGGGAAAGTATGGGGAATCTCGCTTAGAGGGCGTTTTCAAAATGGCTGCCAAAATTCAAGAAAGCAACAGGTATATTTAACTAGATAACGGCTATCTAGAATCCAAATGAAATCAATTTGGGATATTTCTTAATGCTCGGCATTTTAATAATAGCGATTTAATATGATGCAGGTCGAACCTGAGAAGCGAGCGCTCGATTCACCTTTAGTCTGTCATTTGCTATAGAAAATACACGCAAGAATTCCCTAAATTACCGTTTTAAAAATCCCAAATTCCCAAATCCAGCAGATCGTGTCCGGCCCCATAGTTTAAGTCGTTTTTTCGACTAGCCGAGAATAGTATGGACAGCTTTGGTAAAAGAGATGGGACGGCGGTCCCAAATAGGTCGTCTGATGTATGTGATGGCTCCCATACCCCAGACCAATGTCCCTACTCCAGGACAATGTCCATATCCCAGGACAATGTCCCAGACCCAGGACCATGTCTTGTACCCCAGGACAATGTCCCAATCCCCAGGACAACTGTACTTTTGTATATCTAATCAGTTAGAGAATCTGGTAACCTCGCATCCCTCCAAGTTTCAGCCCGTGTGACTTACAGATCTCCGATATTGTGTTCACAAAAGTGTCAATGAA
This sequence comes from Ophioderma brevispina, assembly GCA_023653785.1. Lineage (NCBI taxonomy): Eukaryota > Metazoa > Echinodermata > Ophiuroidea > Amphilepidida > Ophiodermatidae > Ophioderma > Ophioderma brevispina. The sequence goes on along the minus strand of JAMKCH010002884.1, from coordinate 12,532 downwards.
AATCAAGAAAATAGGTCAAATATGCTATTAATTGTGCAAATTAGGTACCTTAGAATGCCATATAATGTTGGTAAATGATCAGTTTGAGAAACCCAAATCCAGCAGATCGTGTCCGCCCCCCCCCCAACTGGTTAAGTAGTGGTATTTATTCTTTCTACTTGATGACCGCTTTATCAAAAAAATGTTTGTTTGCCGTACTCCTCGCTTTTACGTGTTAAACCAATGACAACATCTAAAATTAGATTTCTTGGCCGCCCTCCCCTGAAGAAATTATGATTTAAAAGGGCGCCATCTATTAGTGAAATTTTATTATTATTTTATTTTACAAATATTATTTTATTCGTATTTATTATTCCAAGCTGAGTTTTTAAAATATTCCAGCCCAAAGTCATAGGTTTAATGTTAGAAAACAAGTACATAAAAAATAACATTCTGCTGAAGGGAAAACAAAATATCCAACAGACATGGAGAATTAATTAAAAACAAATTACTTGTTGAATTCGGACTACAAAATGAAAACTTCAATATTTACAATGGCGAATTCCTGTTAGTTCCCGTCGATTAAAACTCCGTAGGAGTTAATGGTAGAACGTAAAGGGGGAATCAAATGAGGGGTGTATTTGTTAAACATTCAGACTATAGATTTTCAATAGCGGTCAATATGTACATACGCGTTGTCTATAAGAGCTTCATTCGCGCTAGCTTAGATAGTTACTTGAAGAGGCGCTTTTTTTTCAAATGGCCCGCCCCAAAATTCCAGAAAATGGCATATTTAAAGGTAAAGTAAGTATCTAGAGTTAATATGTGAAATCATTTGGGGTTGGTTATTTTTTAATGCTAATTAGTGTGTAATGCTATTCCTTCAAAATATTAGAATTTATGTAAAGTACCCTAGAGAGGCTTTTTCAAAATGGCTGCCAAAATTCAATATAATAGCTTTTGGGGCTGTTTTCAATTACTTATCAAATTCAAATAAAATCAAAGTGAAGATTTTTAAAGTGTTTTTTTATATTTTCAAGGATACTGAACAGGAATTTTTAGGTCCCAAAACGTTGGAAAATGTGATAACTCATCAAATGGCCGCCAATATCCAAGAAATAACATTAATTTAAAGCTAAAAACAAACTATTAAGAGTAAAAATTATATCAAGTAATTATTATACAAATACAAAGATAATAAAAGTGCAGATATGTGAACGTATTTGTTTATAGTTTCAAGGATTTGCTGAATAAGATTTATTTGGTCCAACCTCTGAGAGAATGTTGGGGAATCTCGATAGGGCCGTTTTTCAAAATGGCCCCAAAATCGAGAAACCCGCATATTAACAGGATAAGCAACGATTTGCTAATCGGAAGCATCAGAAAAAAAAAAAATCATTAATAAAAAATCCGGGTATTTGGTATTTTTGATTCTGGCATAGATGTGCTAACATAACTGCAAGTGGTTGGCTTTGAAATCTGTGTATTTAAGATAAGGCAAAGTACTGTTATCTGAATCTGTATTCTAGACGTGCTTTGTATCAAACATTCCGAAACTAAGATCAAAAAAAGCCCTTTCAGTGTGAACGATCCCAGATTTCTAAGCGTAATATTGTGCACCATGTCCTGTACAGTTTGACATCAAACACAAATATTATTTACCTTTTTTGTTTATTTTGTACTGATGTTAACCCGCAATTAGCTGTAAGCTGGATTTTGAAGCCGTCATCGACTTGTGTAGGTCATTTGCGGGCAAACGCGTATGACAAATTTCTCAAAATACTTGGTTTTTTCACTATTGGTGTTTTGGTTCTCTACAGTTAAAGTGGGTTCTATGGAAAATGTACATACTATCTTTGATATAAGTTAAAAAAAAAATTTGCATTTCCACATTTTTTTTCATTCTCGCGCATTTTATCGCTGCGACCCTTTAAAGTATCATTAACAGCTATCTGAGAATCAAAATTAAATTCATTTTTGGGGTTGTTCTCTTAATGCTATTTATTGTCTTAAGCTATTTCAAATCACAAAGGATTATGATAATTCCCCTAGAGGGCCTCCTTTTCAAAATGGCTGCCAAAATTCAAGAACTGCCATTTAACCAGATAAAAACAGCCATCTAAGATTCCAAATGAAAATCATTGCGGTGTTCTTATTGCTAATTATTGTATTCGCTATTCTAGGCAATGTAATAATATGAGTACCACTAGGAGGGTGTTTCAAAATGCCAACCAAAATTCAATATAATAGCCTTTTGGGCCCGTTATCAATGTATTATTGGACAGATGTATACAGATAAATCAAAGTGAAGATTGTTTGAAGGTAGCTGAAGGTATTGTTTATATTTTCACGGATGCTAAGATTTTATGTAAGTCCGAACCTGTAAAATGTGGGGAAATCTCGCTAGAGGGCGCTTTCCAAATGCAGCATGCACCAAAATTGACAGAATTACTGATTAAGCTAAATTTGCGCCAAAAGAGGAAAAATGATATTCATTTTGAAGGGTGGGATTCTTAATTATATTTCTTGTCTATTTAGGAGTGCGATTTTTCGAAATGGCTGCCAAATTGATTTAAAAGTTTTTTTTTACATTTAAGAATGTAAATATATATACATTGTATTAATTCAACAGATCCACCCCCTATACATTATTTGGATTTCGGGCCTAAGTAAAGTATAGTATTGCCCTCCTTCAGCGATTAATGCTAAAAATAGTTCATAATTTGATGTATTACATAATCTACAGGTACTGTATTTAAAATGTAGAAAACCTTTATATGACATTTGGCAGCCATTTTGAAAAAACGCCCTCTTGGGGCATTTATCATAAATCCTTAAGATTGAAATAGCATTATACAATAAATAGCATTAAAGGTGCGTGTTCCGATCGTCTTTGGGACCCCCCTGATTTACCCGGAAGTAGTATCGATTTTGATATCAGATGAAAGGCCGTATTTTTCTCATTGTCGTCCTGAAATTTGAGTCCTCAAACCCATTTCATTCCCAAGATATAAACAAAAAACCACCGTTTTAGTGGTTAACCATCAATATTAGCACAGTATTGAATAGGGCTTTGCAACATGCACTATTGCGTCTACCATCAAAACCGCAAGTTTGTTTCCCACGGTACTTGATAGGGTGTATGTGCAAGTGCTAGGCTCTCATATCAAGTAAAGAACACAATACACATAAATCGGAACAAGCACCTTTAAGAAACAACCCAAAATTATTTCATTTTTAATTCTCAGATAGCTGTTAAATACTTAATATGTGGTTTTCTTGAGTTTTGGCGGCCATTTTGAAAATGCCCTCTAATCGAGATGTTCCCACATCTCCAGAGGTTGGACCCCCAAAAAAAATCAAAAAAAATAAAAAAATTAAAAAATATAAAACAAATATTTCAAGCATCTGCACTTTGATTTATAGTGTATTTGATATAATTAATTGATATGATTTTTTTTTACTCTTAGATTAGCTGTTTTTAGCTTCTCTTATTAATATGTCATTTCTGGAATTTGGCAGCCATTTTGAGAGTTATCCACATATCCCATAATGTGGGACCTAAAAATCTTGGTCAGCATCTTGATGAAAATATAAAAAAAAACATCTTTAAAAGCTTCCCTTTGATTTAATTTGAATTTGATTATAATGAAAACAGCCCCGAAAAGGCTATAGTATGGAATTTTGGCAGCCATTTGATGAAACGCGCGCCCTCTAGGGGTACCTAACATAAATCCTAATTATTTAAATTTTAAATTATAATTTCTCATTAATAAAAAGAGAAAATTCACAAATACCCCAAAATTGATTTTATTACATTCTCACGATATCTTTGTTTTAGCTTATACCGTTTTCTGAATTTGGCGGCCATTTTGAAAAGCGTCCTCGACCAAGCAGTCCCCCACATTTCCAGAGGTTGGACCAAAATATCTTGTTTAGCATATGAAATGTAAACAAATTACTTCAACTCGTCACTTGATTTATATCAAATTCAATAATAATTTATTGATAACGGGTCCCAAAAAGGTATTATACGGAATTTAGGCAGCCCATTGTGAAAACAGCGCCCTCTTAGGGACTTACTTATCATAAATTTTTTTTAATTATTGGAATAGCATAACACAATCACTATTAGCATTAGACATACCCCAAAAATAGTTCATTATAACTATTAGATAGATGTTTTAACTTTAATATGTCCATTTTCTGGAATTTTGGCGGCACGGCATTTTGAAAACGCCCTTGCGAGAGTTCCCCACATTTCCAGAGGTTGGACCCTAAAAAAATCTTGTTCAGAACCCTTGAAAATACAAGAAAACCCACCTCAAACATTTTACCCAAAATTCTAGAATGGACTTTAATTTTGAAACCATACATACGTCGCAAACTAGGGCTACGTTAGTCTACGACTGCTTTCGCCGAAAACGAACCCCTGAGTAACTATTGGTGGTTCAAGCCATTGCTCGAGCTACAAGCAGATAGAGAGAAGAAGAACGCCAGTGAACCAGACACAGCGATTGCACTATTCGGCTGGCGGTAATTTGGATATAAATAAGATTTGAGATGTTTTTTTTAAATACTCAGTGAGGGTGCTCCCTGTATCCGAGGGTATAATGAGTTCCATATACGGTGGGCCTATGTGGTTAAAGGCATTGTTCACAAAGATATCCTTGTTGAATGAAAGGATTTTTCAGTCTTGTAGTATTGAAGAAGAACCGAAGTTGCAAATGGAGCTGTGAGTAGTATACTTATGAATGTATCCTGTAGTATATTTGAACTATAAAAATGTTTTCATTAAAATGGTCGTGTGATTCTTTTACTACATTCGAATTGTTAAACCAAGATGACATATCAAACTTAAGGTGACATGTAGGAAAACAATCCTCAAATAATAGGAAAGGCATTTAAAAAATATTCAATTATATATATGGATTTAGACCTATTTTTATAGACGCGATTTGATGGGCGTTGAAAAGTAGTTGATCAATTCGGAGATTTGGTTTATCAATTTGAAGGTTGTGTTCTAACTATCATTTAAGTAGCCAATTGAAAGATAAACTAGCTTAGAATATCAAGTGATTAACTGAGTTCTAGACCGATTCATGGCGTTGTTACACTGTTTAAAAATGTTCCTAATTTTACCAGACTTTACCTTTCAAATTACGGTTAACCCCAATTATTCAATAATCTTCACGCTTTATTACCTATACCTAACATAAAATTACAATTTGGAAGCAGAAAAATGTAAATAAACAGTGGCTAAAAAATAATACTACACATTTTGAAAAAAGGTAGTATTTATACGCTGACCGTTATTATATTTTCCGTAATATTATGTTCTTTTGTAACTTACTTGTTTTTAATGTAAGAAAACGAACTATGAAAATCGTTTTACCTATAAAATGTGTTAAATAATGTCGTAAGTAACGTCATAGACGACGGAATAAAGCGTGAAAATGTAGTAAACATATATATATTTAATTTTAGCATTTGCTATCAGTAAAGTCATGTGGTGTAGTGGATAAGGTTTAGGACTTGTAATCTTAAGGCCCTGGTTCGAATCTATGTAAGGTACATGTATTAAGTTTATTCATATGACGATTACGTAATTGGTGACATTAGAATGTGTACATTACCATATAAAACAAAGTGTATTAACTGGTTTAAATCTTTATTTCTTCACATTTTCCCTTTGTTTATTGCCTTTTTTTCTCAAAATTGTTAGCCTGAAATATAACTTTTTTACAACCACGTGGTAACGTAAATACAACGTTTGTATGATGCCATAGCTACAACGTGAAAGTTTGGTCCGAGGATTGTAATAACGTTTTAATTCTTAATGTTGTTTAAACAAGTCAAAACCAACAATAACGTTTAAACTGAGATTTTACGCCGTTATTTTACGTTCCCTGCAACGGTTTCGTATTTTTACGGCTCCAGTTATTTTACGTTCTGCATGTAGTGAGTCCCAGCTGCCAGTCAAATGCCTGTTTTTTACAGGTTTATTTTTAACAGTGTATGAAATCCCCGTTTTCCAATTGATAAACCCGTTTTTTCGAAATGGTATTAATAGGTTTTGTCAAAGTTGTTGGGCGACACACGCTTTCCACACCCAAACGTATACACTCTACCCTGGACACGTAACTTAAGTGTTAACATTTATATCCCTAGAGGAAAATCTGACAATTACCGCAAAAAGTGAGGTAGTGGTATTTTGTTGTCAGATCTAGGAGCAATTTCCCACTGACTTTGTGTCAGGTGCGTTTTGACAGTTATCATCTGAACAGTTGGCCGAATATGGCATGTGTGTCAAATCTTACGTGCAGATTCAATCTACTCATAGAAGAAATTCGCGATTTTGTATTTTCTGTCCGCAGCGTGATATGAACATTCGCTCATAACTTCAACAAATCACCAGATATTTTGGAAATAGGCCTAACCTTTCTTTAAGGAAATCTTCTAAACCATGAAAAAATGAAGGTGCTAGGATCATGAAATGTACCTTATACATAAATATTTATTTTTACTATTATTTTATCTTTATTTGAATGATTGTTACTTCTAAGTTACGTACAACTTTAGTATCGTGCATGGTCAGGTTAAGTGGGATTTAAAGAATCTGTTCCAACATATGAGCAGCAAGAAGTCAACGAACTCTACCACGCTGATCAAACTCATCCCCATGAGAAGACCCATTGAACCACCGATGTCACCTGCAACAGAAATGGACAAGAGCTTATAGTTTGTTTTAAAACATAATGAGCAAGTACCATTAATGCACTGCTGAATTTTTGACAAAGTTTATTCGTTATTTTTTATTAAAGACAATTTAATTAGATTAGAATCTAATTAGTTAGAATACGGTATATACATTGTATGATATCAAAAAACTGTTTATAGCACCCACGAGCAAAAAATACTTTAAAAAATTCGATTCATTTATAAAATTCATTCATCTATATCTCCCCTTTTAGTAACTGTCAAGCAGTGAACTAATCTCTACAAGACCAAACACTGTTTTCCGTTAACATCATTTCTTAAGTATACCCATATCATGACTAGATCTCAGCGCAGGCCATTTTCTAAGGTCTGCCTTGACTATAGCGTCATTGAATGTAGAGGGTTTTTCCAATGCAAAAAGTAACATCATTGCTGATTTGTGTAACAATCTCCAATGCGATGTCCTATGTCTGCATAGAGGAATCAATAACCACCGCCCAACCATACCAGGAATGGTCCTTGCCATCGAGAGACCACATCGACAATATGGAAGTGCTATATCTGTGAAAACAGGCACTACAGTAGAAGCAACCTCAATGTCTGATGACAACAACATCGAAGTCCTCACCATTGAGCTTAGCTCTGTCATAGTTACATCCATCTACAAACCTCCATCAGTAGACTTCAAGCACCCTCAACTCAGCCTTGGGAATTCCACCAAACCTCACTTCTTCATTGGCGATTTCAACAGCCATAGTACCCAATAGGGCTACAATGGAACTAACAAAGACGGACAAGCTGTCGAAGAATGGATAGACAGTCAACATCTACGTCTCCTTCACGACTCTAAGCTGCCGCCATCATTTCATAGCGCCCGTTGGAAGAGAGGTTAAAACCCTGATCTAGCTATTGTTAATAAAAACATCTCTAACCTGTGTAGCAAGATTGTTCTGGATCCTGTTCCACTAACTCAACATCGACCAATCGGTATCCAAGTCAACGCTGCAGTAAGACCAAACAAAGTGCCTTTTAAGCGTCGCTTTAACTACAGTTAAGCAGACTGGCAAGGATTCCCTGATGACCTGGATCAAAATGTGAAGAGGATTGCTCCAAAACCCCATAACTGTGACAAATTTGCCCAACTAGTGAACAAGACTGCCCGGAGATTCATACCCAGAGGCTGTAGGACGGTGCTAGAGAATATCAAGAGCATATCACCATGTTTGAAGCTGATCCTTTTTCGGCTGAAACAATTGCTAAAGGAGGAAGTTTCGGAGAGGATCTCCCAGGAAAAGATCAAAACCTGGCACACTTTAATTGAATCCACCGATATGACCCATAACAGCAAGAAAGCATGGTCTACCATCCGAAAGCTCCGAGGGGATCCAACAGAAGCTCCACAGCAGCCAAATGTCACACGCAACCAAGTTGCCCACCAACTGCTTTTAAATGGCAAGTGCAGCAAGAAGCCCAAGAAGATCAAACTAGACCGTAAGAGGTTTAGTGGCGACCCTAGTTTCACTCGCCCCTTCAACATGGACGAATTGGAATCCGGTATCGCTAAACTTCAACCAGGAAACGCAGTAGGCCTTGACAACATCTCAACTGAGCAGTTGAAAAATCTCGGCCTAGTAGCAAAGGAATGGCTTTTTGAGCTCTACAATTGCTGCCTTATTTCCCACAGGTTCCCAAAGATCTGGAGGAAAGCACATGTTATGACACTCCCAAAGCCTGGGAAAGATCCATCCAATCCCAAGAGCTACAGACCAATATCACTCCTCAGCCATACCTACAAGCTCTTTGAACACCTCATACCAGAACAAGCCGGTTTCCGGCCAGACAAATCAACAACAAGCCAAGTATTCAAACTAACTCAAAACATTGAGGATGGTTTCGAGAAGGGTATGGTAACCGGAGCTGTGTTCGTCGACCTAACAGCAGCCTATGACACTGTTAATCACAGATACCTACTCCATAAGATTCTGGAAATTACCAAGCTAAGGACATCCGCTTGACTGAGCTTATCCGAGAATTGCTGGCAAATAGGATGTTCTTTGTTCAGCTAGGAGCGAAGAAGAGCCGATGGCGTAGGCTCAAGAATGGTCTACCACAAGGGAGTGTGCTCGCACCTCCCCTGTTCAACTTCTATACCAACGACCAACGGTACTTGCCCTGATGTGCTACTCATGTGCAGAGTATGCTTGCCCTGTATGGGAAAGATCAACCCATGCCAAGAAGCTTGATCCAGCGTTAAATGCGTCCTGCCGGCTTATCACAGGATGCCTCCGTCCAACACCAACGGAAAACTTATACATCCTAGCAGGAATTGCTCCACCAGACATCCGTCGTAGCGTAGCGAGCATGCAAGAGCGTAGCTGCCAAGTATCTAATGTGAACCACCCTATGACTGGACAGATGAAGCAGATCAGGACACTACCTGTGGTTGTGGAACAGCACCACAGACAATGGAACATCTGTTCGTGTGCCCACTGCTGGAGCAACAGTGCACAAACAAGGACCTTGCGGAATTCAGTGAAGCAGCCAGACGTTGTACACATCTGTGGCTGGATCATATTTGAGAACCACAGTGTTTGGACACTTGGACACGATAAGAAGAAGAATTTATATTTGATATGTTTTTTTTTTCTTAAGAGAAAATGTGAAAATTCAAATTTCTTGAATTTTAGTAAAAATATTCATTTTCACTATCCATATTTTGTGTTTCACATTTGGACATTACAGCGTATCTTCGTCTATGTTTCGCATTAGCAGCCATCGTTGAGGGTCAACCAATACACTCACCTGAACACATAGAATGTGGTCCAGGTGCAAAGCAGGTGGGTGCATAGTTCACTGATCACTTTCACCTCAAAGATGGTGGATCAAACAATACACTCACCTTAACATATAGAATGTGGTCCAGGTGCAAAGCAGGTGGGTGCATAGTTCACTGATCACTTCCACCTCAAAGATGGCGGATTATCCGAAACACAGATCTTCTCTAATAACATCTTGGCACGGTAAAATGACAATCAGGGAGCAAGGGGGATGTTCTGCCCTACAATGTCTCTAAAAACGGATCAGAACCTAATCCTAACCTTTATTTTGAAAAGAAAATTTGCTACATTTGTATTTGATTGGTTGTAGAACACCTAACAAGAATATGTAACCAGAGAAATGTGAAAAAATAGCCAAATGAAGTTTCCGATAACCGGGAATTACTCTCATTCTCCAGCCCATTCGTTGGAATGTTCGACTCGCTCTTAATGAAGTGCATCCGTCTGCAGCTTCAGTAATCAGAACAGTTCGGTTGCTTTCAAAACGGGAAGTAACTCACAGTGCTTTCAACCAGTACAACTGTGAGCATTGTAAAAGTGGTGAACGCCTGCGCAGTCTAATTCAAGATGGCGATAAATCATCAGTCTGTTCCCTGAGTCTGTTCTGGCAGCCTCGGTTACCATGTTTCCAACAACGTTACCGCCGATGAGTTTCATACATTTGTTCACTTTCGAGTTAAAAATTTCAGCATTTTGGGGAATCGGTGAACGTAAAATGAAGCTTACTCAATTAAAAGAGCTACGGCCTGCGTGAGAAACCACCTTATATTGCAAAGTCGGGCTCGTTTGTGTTTGCCGAAACGCAAATTTCAAAGGTCACGTTGTCATAATTATGCAGAAATGAGTCGTGAATGGGTGTAAAAATAGCAAATTTCAATCTACTGATAAAATTTTAAAAATTCATTTCAAATATGAAAACGTGTCTAATTCTATGGAGTATGCACATTTTTTGCAATGATTGATGGATTACTTCGATTACTATTGCCAATTCATCTTTCATTTAAAAAAAACATTTAACTCTTACTTTGTAAGCTGGCATCTGAATAGGCTTCGACTTCCGTGACGCTATTATAGCTTAGTTCTTCGAAGAAAATCCTTAATTCAAGGTAGTTTTTCCTGTTAAAAGTATCAAGTAATTCAAATTAAACAAATGAATTGTGGGCCTATATGTTTCACCTTAGCAGGGCGAATAAGACCAAACGAGACACAAAAACGCATGCAAAGGATACCAACCTGAGAACGTGACATGGATCGTACGAGACTATACGAACAACTTGTCACCAGTTTCGACAAAGTCTGAGCATCGGATAAATGGTACCCCAGGTTGACCTTGAACCATTAGGGCTATATCGATTTAACTGAATACTGGAACCTAGGCAAATATTTCCTTTTCTCAATCCTTATGAGAAGACAAGCACGTTAGTGTACATTAAAACACAATTTGACTCGATTTCGACACCCCCCCCCCCTTTGAAGAAGAGGGAAGCACTCAGAAAATTTGAACGCCATTATTTTCTAACAGTCTGTTCCCTATTGAATCCAAAACAGCAAGAAAATCAAATATTACGGGAACTGTTTGATTGACATACCATATCACACTAAAACACGTTGTACACACCTGATATATTCTTTCGATCGGTTAAGAACCTGGGTCAATTCGTGAGCAACGTGATCACTTGGATAGTAGGCTTGAGATAGTTGCACTTCGTAGACCTCTGACTTACATGATAAAGGACAGTCACACTTCACATTCAGATTGTTCTTTTCGTCAAATTCAGCTGTAACACCAAACGAAGACATTTTTCAGTACACAAAAGACACACATTCGACACACCACGCAAACACACACACAACAAAACACACTCGCACGCTAACACACGCACATATTCTAAAATACCATCTCAAAATGTGGTACACGAGAATAATTGTTGATAGCTGATAGTTTCATCGTCCAGGTTGATTAGGCCTGTTCCTCTTGGGGATCGACTTGTAGACCTCACAGTCATCTAAGATGTGGCTAATGGTTTGGTCGCAGTTTGGTGAAAGTTCCGCACCGATCTTATGAAGGAAGTGCTTTGTACGGCCAAAGCTAGTTCCGAGTCTGTTGAGGTTGACCCATGCTTTCCTATCAAGGTCACAGCCTATGGGCTTGCAAGATGGGCTGTCCACAAACTGCTTTAGGTTCAAGGTAGAGGATGATCATTGCTCAGACCATCTGTCGTTGGTCCAGGATAATCGATAGGGACGCTGCGACTGCAGTGTCATGGATTTTGTGGCAAAGTGATTCCGTGGACTTCTTTGATCCTCAAAGGGTGTTGGTGGGGGGGGGGGAGTAGGCACATCACACTTCATCACACCAGGTTCACCACAGTTCTTGGCGAGTTTGATCGTTTGAAAATTTCTCCTAAGGTTTGCAGGAGCTATGCCAGACAGAATTGGAAGATATTCTACAGGCGTCGCCAGAAGTCAACAACTGACAAGTCTCATTGCATCATTCAGAACGACATCAATCTTGTGCGAGTGTACACTGTGGCTCCATATTGGTGCAGCGTATATTCAGCAGTTGAGTACGTCAAAGCAACAGTCGATGTATGTAAAGTGTCGAAAGATGCACCCCATCCAGTTCCTGCGAGCCTTCTAAGGAGATTGACACGAGACTGCGTCTTGGCAGCGACTGCCTTGGTGTGTTGATTGAAAGTAAGGCTGCGGTTCATTGTGACGCAAAGGTACTTTGGTGTTGGTCGTGTGACAGTTTATCTCCATCTAGAGTGATGTCAAGTTCTCTTTTGCGCATCGATTTGCAAGAACGTGGGGGAACGTGTTGGCGCAGCGTATCTTCCCTCGCCTTTCACCAATGAGGTCTCGGGTTCGATTCCCGGCAGGGACTCGTTCTCGGTGGCTTTATGTGAATTTGGTTTCTCGATCCATACTCGTTCCCGCAGGTTTTCTCCGGGTACTCCGGTTTCCTCCTGCTTCTAAAATCGAGCTTCTTGGCA